>JAAWXA010000009.1:27750218-27789066 GCA_038090715.1 Florisuga fusca | reverse complement strand
TGGCTCATCAGTGGGAGAATCCTATGCTTTGCATGTTCATGCTAGTGTGGATGGCCTCTGCAGAAGTAATATTCTGTTGAGGGCTCAAGAAATCTGTGCCACAAGTGCTTGAAAGCTTTGGTGTGTTACCATCCCTAAGAAGGTATATTTTACAGTTGTCAGCTTAAGAAATATTTTTAAAGACACACTTAGTGTGGCAAACCTGAAAATGTGATTGTATCTCTTAAAAAACACATCAGGCCCAGTTTGTGTAATAGTCTGAAGGCCTGGCAGGGTTGAGGCATGGGCTTCAGGAAAAAAAGTGTTTCATCTGGCTTGGTCCTTTTCTACAAGAAAGATGTGGAATAGAGAGGATAAATGAAAATGATCAAGAGGCAGGAAAGGTTCAGCCATTGCTTAGGTTTAGAGGACACCTGGGGAGTGTAGCAGGACAAGTCAGTCACAACAGAGTAGCAGCTGTAGATAGCAGGCCTGGTCAAGGCTGCTGTGAGAATAATTCAGAAAAAGCTGTTCTTCCAAAGTCTGAGTAACTGTAAGTCCTGCTTTATGCTCAAATAAGGAGATATTTATTTTAGAATAGATTTAAGACTTGTAGAACAGTAAAACTAATTGTAGACAATCAAAAAATATACTATCTTGTGTGATACGGGGGGGAGGGCAGGTGTTGAACTGTGCAGTGGGAGTGAGGCCTTCGAATTTCCTCTGTAAGTCAGAATTTTATGTTTTTGAAGTAATGAGAAGGAGACTGCCAGTTGCATCTGCCAAATACATCTTTTCATTGGGTGTCTGCCTGCATTGGCCAGTGATACAGTACCTTGCAAGAGGGACAGTTGTTGGCTGGAGGATCTGCTGCTCATGCTACAAGTCTTCTGGTGGTTTTGTGCACGTCATGGCTGTGCACAATGGTCCACCACACGTGTACACCACTGTCCCCTGCACAGCAAACCCAGGCAGCCTTGTCTGGCCCTCTGTGTTAAATCTGTCCCTGTCACTTTGCCTGCTCTGTGCTACTCTTTGCCCTCACATGGCTGGAAAAAGATCCCTCCTCCATTTATCCATCTTGTAACAGCTGTGGGAGCCTGTTTGGAGATCTTAATTCATACTCAGTGCTATTTTGATCAACATGAGTCTGCAGACATTGAATGAACAGAAGCTTTTTTTTTTCTATGATTATAGACAAGAAGATAGTGGCTGCTCTCTTGTGGTAATCAGCTTCTGGTTTGCTGGTTTCCCATCTGCAGAAGTGTCTCTCAGTGCCTGTGATAACATTTTCTTTGACCAGCATTCTGAAGAGGGGAAAACTGGTTGGAAGCTGAATCAGAGCATTTCTAGTGGTCACTGGGTGAGGCTGAGAGTTGTGAGTTGGTGGCAGCACACTGTGATCTTCCTCTGTTGCTTGGAGAAAGATGGAGCAGTGTTGGGCTATTGAATTCCTGGGGCTTTCCCAGGGACTCCAAACTCACAGTGTCCATATCCAGCTAGGTGCCAAGCTTCACAGTACTCTCCCATCTGCAGACCTTTCCCTAGCTCCCTGTAACAGATGCTTTGTGGTACCTTGTCACAGATCTGGCTTCCATCTTTGTCTTTGGACTTGTGGCCTCCATATTTCAAAATATAGTGTAGCAGTAGTATTGAAATTGGAGATAGATAAACGAGTTGTCTGGCAACTTTCACATAGTGCCAGTGAACACAACTCGAATTTTCTGCCCCCTTGTTGAAGATGCCTGAAAGGCTTGTATCAAGGCACTTCAGTGGAACACAAAATACTTGTCTTGCATTTTGTAACTTATATTTGGTCATTTCTGATAGTTATTTTGGAGCTTGAGTTGAAAGACTGAAAAAAAAAATCAGAATTTCATTAAACTTAAGGGTTGTGATGTGCTGGTGAGAGCTGTTAGAATTTTGAAAATGACTCTGGAGTGGTCTTGGCTTTCAAAGCACTTTCAGGTGTCACTGGAAAAGCCTGAAGTAGTGTAACGAGAGCTGTTCCCTCCTCCACCTTTTATTCTCTCTTGTATTGGAAAGTGACCAAATCTGTAGATGTTTTCAGTGACCTCTTCTTGCACATGGCCATGGCCACTGCTGGAGGATTAATCAGTGTTGCTGTGATCTACTTCATGTTTCAGCAGCGTGTCTCCATCACCAGTGGCATCCTGTACATGCTATTGTGTACTTCTGNGATTTGGTCACTTTCCAATACAAGAGAGAATAAAAGGTGGAGGAGGGAACAGCTCTCGTTACACTACTTCAGGCTTTTCCACTGACACCTGAAAGTGCTTTGAAAGCCAAGACCACTCCAGAGTCATTTTCAAAATTCTAACAGCTCTCACCACCACATCACAACCCTTAAGTTTAATGAAATTCTGATTTTTTTTTTCAGTCTTTCAACTCAAGCTCCAAAATAACTATCAGAAATGACCAAATATAAGTTACAAAATGCAAGACAAGTATTTTGTGTTCCACTGAAGTGCCTTGATACAAGCCTTTCAGGCATCTTCAACAAGGGGGCAGAAAATTCGAGTTGTGTTCACTGGCACTATGTGGAAGTTGCCAGACAACTCATTTATCTATCTCCAATTTCAATACTATTGCTACACTATATTTTGAAATATGGAGGCCACAAGTCCAAAGACAAAGATGGAAGCCAGATCTGTGACAAAGTACCACAAAGCATCTGTTACAGGGAGCTAGGGAAAGGTCTGCAGATGGGAGAGTACTGTGAAGCTTGGCACCTAGCTGGATACGGACACTGTGAGTTTGGAATCCCTGGGAAAGCCCTAGGAATTCAACAGCCCAACACTGCTCCAGCTTTCTCCAAGAAACAGACAAAGATTCTGATGAGGTAGGTCCCCCAATTTTTTTTTTTTTTTTTTTAACCATGCAATACTGTAAAAGATTACAATAAATTTCTATTATCCGCATGTTGTCCTTGCTACCACTTGTGATGGGAACTCCTGTTTGCAAAATGTTATTCTTCAAGCTAGGTGATGCTGACCCTAGCTTTCTAGAATTTCCTTCTGCAAAACAGTTTGCTTGTATAATCCTCTTGAAGGTTTTACTTTGGCACGCTGGGCTTTGAGCTACTTTGGCACACACTAGGTTTAAATTTGCTGCAAATGTTCTGGAGCACTCCTGATTGCTGAATTTTTCTGCTTCTAACAGAAACCTCAATCTTGTCCAATAAGTAGCTGTGTGTTATTGATAATGTCCAGCACAAGGTATTATAAGCACTTAAAGGACACGATTCACACCTTCAAAGACCATTAAGGTACTTGGAGAAGGATCTCCTGCTCAGAACTGTATGAACAGGACCGCACTGTTCAAGACTGGGTGGGGGGATTTCAGACACGGCATGTGTCTGACACAAGATGTTCACAGAGAGGTTGTGCAGTGACCTCTTGACAGGGACAGATAGACAGACGGCCACCTGGTCATTTTGCAGGGCATTTGTGGCCCTAACTGTGTAACCGACGGCATCCAAAAATTGAGCAGCCATAGTTGGTCATCGCTTCTTATCACAGTGTGCTGCCACCAACTCACAACTCTCAGCCTCACCCAGTGACCACTAGAAATGCTCTGATTCAGCTTCCAACCAGTTTTCCCCTTTTCAGAATGCTGGTCAAAGAAAATGTTATCACAGGCACTGAGAGACACTTCTGCAGATGGGAAACCAGCAAACCAGAAGCTGATTACCACAAGAGAGCAGCCACTATCTTCTTCTTGTCTATAAGCATAGAAAAAAAAAAACTTCTGTTCATTCAATGTCTGCAGACTCATGTTGATCAAAATAGCACTGAGTATGAATTAAGATCTCCAAACAGGCTCCCACAGCTGTTACAAGATGGATAAATGGAGGAGGGATCTTTTTCCAGCCATGTGAGGGCAAAGAATAGCACAGAGCAGGCAAAGTGACAGGGACAGATTTAACACAGAGGGCCAGACAAGGCTGCCTGGGTTTGCTGTGCAGGGGACAGTGGTGTACACGTGTGGTGGACCATTGTGCAGAGCCATGACGTGCACAAAACCACCAGAAGACTTGTAGCATGAGCAGCAGATCCTCCAGCCAACAACTGTCCCTCTTGCAAGGTACTGTATCACTGGCTAATGCAGGCAGACACCCAAGGAAAAGATGTATTTGGCAGATGCAACTGGCAGTCTCCTTCTCATTACTTCAAAAACATAAAATTCTGACTTACAGAGGAAATTCGAAGGCCTCACTCCCACTGCACAGTTCAACACCTGCCCTCCCCCCCGTATCACACAAGATAGTATATTTTTTGATTGTCTACAATTAGTTTTACTGTTCTACAAGTCTTAAATCTATTCTAAAATAAATATCTCCTTATTTGAGCATAAAGCAGGACTTACAGTTACTCAGACTTTGGAAGAACAGCTTTTTCTGAATTATTCTCACAGCAGCCTTGACCAGGCCTGCTATCTACAGCTGCTACTCTGTTGTGACTGACTTGTCCTGCTACACTCCCCAGGTGTCCTCTAAACCTAAGCAATGGCTGAACCTTTCCTGCCTCTTGATCATTTTCATTTATCCTCTCTATTCCACATCTTTCTTGTAGAAAAGGACCAAGCCAGATGAAACACTTTTTTTCCTGAAGCCCATGCCTCAACCCTGCCAGGCCTTCAGACTATTACACAAACTGGGCCTGATGTGTTTTTTAAGAGATACAATCACATTTTCAGGTTTGCCACACTAAGTGTGTCTTTAAAAATATTTCTTAAGCTGACAACTGTAAAATATACCTTCTTAGGGATGGTAACACACCAAAGCTTTCAAGCACTTGTGGCACAGATTTCTTGAGCCCTCAACAGAATATTACTTCTGCAGAGGCCATCCACACTAGTATGAACATGCAAAGCATAGGATTCTCCCACTGATGAGCCACAAAGAGATTTTTCACTGATGAGACCAAACATCTGACATAAAAGCACTTGTCAGAAGCACTCTCCTGCTAGCACACAGGGCAAGCCAAAAAAAAAGACTGTTTTTTACTCAATCTTGTAGACAGTAGTTGTAAGGCTTCTATTGGGAAGATGTGTATTCTGGATGCTGTTTTTCATAGGAGTCCTAGGGAACAAAGGTCAGTATGTCTCTACAAAGACTGTAAAATCCATGCAGGGAGAATGACCTTTGCCAGGGAAGAAAGTCCCTCTGGTGCCAGGCATTGCAATAAGGCACTGTGGAACAGGTGTTCTTTTGCACAGAAGTATAAACTGTGAGGCAAATTGCTTTCATAAGGCTTATGTTTACTCAGGAAAACATAATAAATATAATCCACTCTTTGAAACATTTTGTTATAGCAACATAAAGTAGTTGGCTTTGATGATGTTTGTTGTAGAAACCCTCTTATCAAAAGTACTACCTGCTGTTCCACCTTGATTTTGAGAGTACTGATCCAAAGGCCACTTGACTGATGGTTCCCATTGTGCAGTTTGAGACTGAAACAGTTTGTTCCACATCTACTCACTGCCTTTTTCCTGGAATGGACACCCAAAACCAGTTGTAAGAAGCCTTCAGGTCACTTCAAAAAGCAGTGTGATTCCTTGCACACAATTGCAATGAATCTAGGGCCGGGGGCATAAACCTCAGGGAAGGGGAGGCTTCACCCCTCAGAAAGCAAGAGGACAGATTGATGGACAACAACAGTTTTAGTACTAGGCTGTGTCTATTTCCATGAACGTGGATGATGATTCCTATGCAATCTCTTCAGTGCAGCTAACAGAAGCTTGTAACAGATACCAGGAACAGGGATGTTGACAAGGACAAATTAACTCCGATTTCCAGACATGACTCAAGCTTTCAGAGTTGTTAATGATTTGCCTAACAGCTAGTTACATTTTATGGAGCATTAGAAATACCAAATATAAATCTTAACATAAAATGAATAACAGCAATACTATGTAAGCAGGTAAGCCAGAAACCAACAATGCTCCCACCTTCCTCATTTCAGGGATGCGGATTCTGCCTCTTATTGGGTGCCTATTTATATCTACCACATCATTACTGTAATGGTTTCCTGAAGCACTTGTTGATTCTGCTGCTTTACCTGCCTTGTCTGAATCAATACATTTAGTCTTCACATCATGATCTCACAATTAGCCCAGCGGGTCTGTGCTTACATTCATTCAGGGAACTCCAGTCCTACTCACCTTTTGGCTTATTAACATTGTTAACAGGACTCAGTACACCACATATGTTTCCTTGACACACACAAGATCTGTAACAAACCCCACTAGGGCCCATTGAATAACTCTTTAACTCTTCATAAGATGCCGTTGGTACCGTTCTGATAACTCTGCTAAGAACAAGTAATCCAATTATTTCCACTGTTCTTCAACTCATATATATGTTGGGTTTCTTATTCCTTGCTAGAAACTCTTCAGATGCTATCTTGCCTTCCATGAAAAACATTACTGTGTGGTTTTGTCCAACAAACTCATTTTGTATATATTAGATAAAAATATAGTTTTTCTCTGGAAATTCGACACACATATGAGGTATCAATTTTGAGATAATAGAAATCAAGTCTTCTTAGGCTAGCAAATTAAAAGGCTCCGTTTAAAATGTATCCAGACATTAAAAAAAGTTCATCCCTTAGCCAGCCATAATTTTGCCCTGTCAGAGCACCTTATGGGGAAAAAATTGTTTAAGAATATTGTTAACAAATTGGATCAGCAAGTATTGTACATAACTAAAACAGCACGATGCTACACATTTAATGTTTGTGTCTTGAGCGCGAGCTTCATCAGGTTTGGACGCTTCTATTTCTTTTAACTCTGAATTTCCTGAGTGTGTGCAATTGTAATGCTTGTACTTTAAAACCACTGAGCTCTAATTTAAAAACAAATTTGTGGAGCTACAATTTTAAATTTTAAAAAAATATATACACAATGTTCTTTAGTGCCTTGGTGTAATAGGTGCTATTGCAACTGGACCCCACTTTTTCTAAATGATAATTCTCTTGGCTAATTAACCAATTAAATTACTATTCTACCTAAATTCAGAAAGCAGAGGAATACAAAAAGATGCTAGTATATTTATATTTTGGTAAGCTCTTGTTCACTGTAAAGCAGCACAATATGAAAAGTTTCCAGTAGAATATAGTATAGAGCAAAAGAGACAAAAAAAACTTCTGCAACCTACCTCATATTTCCTGCCATAATGAGGAACAGATTATAAATGTGAGAAAAAATGAAGAGGAAGAGGATGGTACTGAAGAACATTGTCATCCAAGACCCTTGGTCTTCACGAAACATTTTCAGACGGAGCAGCTGACCTGTGGTATAAATATGAGAAAGAATATTTTAGTCAGTAAATACAAGGTTACTGTAAGGGACCAGGTGGAGGAACCCCCTCAATCAAACCCTCTTAGGATGCTCCACAGGGAATGTGCACCAAGTCACTTTTGCAAACCCCCCCCCGTCCAAATCCCCATTAGCATTTTGAAAGGGATTGTATTTTGGACAGGAAGGAAACAGATAGGTTCTCCATATGGCCTAGGTTCTGGGAGAGATAAGGACTGGAGAGAGAAGTGGGCAGAGGTCTGCTCCAGTTGTTCAATCTGGCATGTCTCAACCACACCTACTAAGTGGAACAGGACTAAAACATGAGGGGCTGCATTGGTGGCCTTGGGGAGGCTCATCAACATCAATATCAACCCTCCCCTCCGGCTGGCCAAACACTTGGATCCAGGACTGGTGATTTTCTCTCTTGCCCCCTTTCCTGTTCTGTCTCTGAACCGAATGGAACTGACTGACTGATGCTAATGATGATTCTCCTCCTGGGGAGGAAAGCTGGAAAGTTTCCCCTCTCCTCTAGCCAACAAAGGAGCAGTGAATCATTTGCCTGGAAGAGCAGGAATTTGGGGGTATATAAGCAACACTGAGGTTACCATTTCTTCATCATCCTTTACCATCCTGCATTGGGCCCTGTCCAGAATCAGAACACCATCCTGTACAAGCCAGACACCTCTGGACCTGTAGTGGTGACTTTCTCAGACTCCCTCATTCTTTTCTTTCTTGCTTGCTTTCTTACTCCTTCCTGTCCTATCTCTTTCTCTCTCTCTCTCTCTTTTCCTTGTATCTTTTCCTTTTCTCCCTCTCTTTTGCCTTACAACATATTTGCCATACCTTCACAGGGTTCTATCACTTTGCTTGTGTTAACTGTCAAATAAAACTTTATTCCTGCACCCAACCTTTGGGGGTTGGACTTTGTAAGTTACTTCAAACCATAACAGGTACATGATAACAACACCCAAATAGAGCACTAAGCTGTATTTTTTCTTATATACACCTATTTCACTGTGTGAGGTGAGGGCAGGTTTAGTATCATGCAGCCAAACTACTCTTCTGTAGTTCATCATTAACAGTTATTATTCCTACAAAATTCAAAGGTTGCTTCTCACAAACTGATGAAAAACTGGCTTGGGCTCTTACAATCAGAATCACAGAGGTGGAGGTCTGAAGGAGTTTACATCACGTCAGTGGTACCTGAACAAACAATGTCTGTGGTTTTACACACGCTATATTTGATTCTGCAGCTCTTAATGTTTTCCTCTATAAGCCATTAGTCTCTCTACCCACTCAGCTGTCATTCTGGCACTGCAACCTGAGCAGCCATGCAAGAGTGAACAAGAGCAGGGAACTGACCCCTCCAGGAAAAAGAAAAAAAAAAAAAAAAAAAGGAAAAAGAAAATTTAACTTTTTTGTTTTTTCTTTCATATGAATTAGTTCCACCAACCTGCTGACCTTGAAGCTCAATGAACAGCAGTGCTGCACATGTGTGCAAAAATGGGAAGGAGTGATGGATTGGAAGGGTAACTGTCTAAGTCATCTCATTTCCTAGAAACTGTTAGATCCTGACACTCCAAAATGAAAGTCACAATAAGAAATATCACATGAAAGCAGTCTAGACCTCAAGGCAAGAGATGCTTTTTAGTGGCAATTTATACCTGTTTGGGGAAATAAGTCTATTAATAAATTTTGAAGTGTGGTTAAGTACCTCAGGCTGGGTGACATCTGTTATTTGCTGCCAGCTATTTCTTGATCAGTAACAAAAAGTCCTGATGGTTGCCTGTCTCTTTCCACTGACTATAAACAGCATTAGGTTAAATACCATGTGACATGCTAAGAGCTATTTCATCCAGTGTATTTGTGTAGCTTGTGAAAACATTGACATAGTATAAAACTGGGGATTTCAGATCTTGGTGCTCATGAAAAAAAAGAGATTATTTGCTTTTCTGGGGAGGTGACTTCAGGACCAGTTGAGGATGAAAGAAACTGCCTAAACTAGATGGTAACTCTATGTAGCAGAGGAACAGCCATCCCTTGACTTATCAAAGACAACTCTTTGGGGTTGGGCTTAAGCCCCAACGTACACAAAAATACATGATTAGTAATAAGTAAATAATCACCCCTCCTCTTAGTAAAACTGAGGCAATACTCTGCAGTCGCATTGTTCCTTTATTTTGTGAGGCAGTGCAAGGCAGCCACATATTCTTGTCTGCCAGTCCTTTAATATCAACATCGGAAACTCTAAAAAAGTCTTAGACTCCAGTATTACTGAATTGCTGTGCTGGGATGAACTCACCCAATGGTGAGATACACACTGGGTATCTCAACAACTGAGCTTTAGAATCAGTTTCAAATTCTACCAGAGAGCTCCTGTGACATTATGGACAAAGAACCTATACTCCTGTGCTCAAGTCCTTCACCCACAAAGGTGAAAAATAATATTTTTCTCTTTCTTACATTTTAGACTTTTGCTACATTTTACCACAATAAGGCCACAAACTGACTAAGCCTCTAAGTTGTAAGATTAAAAAAATCAACCATGTTTATCATGGTTTACTGCAGATGTTCTACCTTTTTTCCAGATAGAATTTTTCTTTTCTAAAACCAGGTGATTATTTGTAGTAATGAAAACCTCAAAGTAAAAGAGTTGGGGATTTGCTTTTGCAAAGCAGAGACTGCTAGAGCAGAAGCCAAGAAGGATGCCAATCAATGATTGAAGGTGAAGGACAGCATCTAATGAAGAAGTTGTTCAGTCAGGTACTAAAGGATGTCAAAATAGGGAAAGCAGAAGGAAGATGAGCTGGACAGGAAATACCAAGAGGTGATACATCAGAGAGAGGCAGAATGGTCTGGGAGACCATGAACCAATCTCTGTGTGCTGCTGGTTGAACTGTAAAGTCCAGTTTCAGCACAGATTAGGGCTGGACACATGGGGAAGATGTGAAGTGCAGGAAGTAAGTAAAAAATTGAGGTATTCCTCCAGGGAATAAATCAGGAAGATCCTAGGACTGGTGTGTGCTGCTGAAGACTGGAAATGCAGGTTTGGGGCAGGAAAACTGGAGGCCCTGGAGCAGCCCTGCTCTGTGGGCTGAAGTGGTGGGCAGGATTTAAGCTCTGGAGGAAGCAGAGTTGGGGGATGCGAGTTACCTGACAGGGCTGGGATTTTGCAACAGGGTAGGAACTGTGGGGCAGTAGAAGTGATAGGTAGGTAGGTAGGTGGGGAGAACCAAGCTCTGAGATGGGGTGAGAGCAACATAGGTACACAGAGCAGTCCAGCAGTAGGGAAGCAATAACAAGGATTCTGGCTGTGAAGAACAGGGAAGAAAGCAAACACATATATATGCCCCAAGCCACTGTAGTCTTCTTTCTTTACTGCTGGAAACAATGACAGCCCCAGACCTAGCTCGACTGGCATGTGTAGTAAGTCTGTCCTTCCCTAAAAAGCAAGCAGAGGCTGCTATGGCAATAACAATTTATCCTGACTTAATGAGAGGAGGAGCTTCATGATGAAAGATATCTCCCTTGCAGTTTGACACTTGCTTTCTAAAGAACTGCCATTTCACATGGAATAGTACCAACACCTTGGATCAAAAACAGTACTTGCAAAATATGGTTGTGATTTTAGAAGGTCCAGATTAATGGAGAGGAAAACCACAGCCGGGCACCTAAACTTCTGTAAAATAGATCATTACAACTTTTCTAGAACAGGTAAGAGAAAGATTTGTTAAGTATTCATTGCACTTGTACTCTCTAAAGCAACATAAAATTCTCTATTTAGCTATAACACACTGAACTATATATACACAAAATTTACAGAATTCACAAAATTGTCATGGTTGGAAAAGACCTCTTAAGATCACCACTAAGATCTCATAGGTATAAATTTCATATTTTTAAAGGTACTTTTTTTTTTTAGAAATATTGTCTTTGGTAGGCAAATTCTTAAACCTTAACTATACTTCTGTTGCAGCTGATGTTTGTCACATAGGAATACATAAGCAGCATTTTTAATGAAACAGAAGCTTAATTACAATATTTATCGAATAATTATGAAAAGAATTGGATATTAGCACAATTTACTTACCTAACTGCATAGAAACACTGATGTATATTACTTAATTGTTCTCATTGTATTAGTATGTATAATAGGTTTCATGCAGTTGGATTAAACATATGAAATGTTCCACTTAATACATTGAATTTTATCTGATTCAGTTGAGCATACCAAGGGAATGCATGAGATGATTAATTAATAGGAAAGATGTTAAAGCAAAAATTGCAAATAATGCTTGACATTTTTATAACAAAACCCAGGACTCCCTGTACAATGCTTTATTAATTTGGTACTATGAGCTTAAAAGGTACACCTTGAGAGCACATATACAGAAATACACTGGTGTGTGAATAGATAGAAATGTGGAAAATCTGTATGGTAACTGGAATAGATTTGTATGAGATTAGAATACAATTGCAAACAGGCAGACATAATTCTCAGAGTAATCCCAACAAATAAAAAAGTTCACATAAAATCTGGACTCCTACCATAAAAAATTACAAGCATAAAAGAGATAGGAACAAAAAGAGTAAATAAGAAATAAAATTAAAATAAAATTACATAAAATAAGCTCAGCTAGGTTTTTGTTTGTTTGGGTTTTTTTCCTAAGTTAGTAGCTTATTATGATCTTGTTAAAAATGTCAGAAAATCCACAGGTATGATGGAAGAATATGGTTCCTAGTATATATTTACATATACAGAATTAGATATTTTTTTAAATAAACAAACATGTTAAAGCTAATGTAACTTTGCAAATATGAGTTAAATGCTATATATATGGCTACTAGTGATAAATTGGGAGCTATTTATATATTATATATTAGCTATTTATACACAAGATTCTTCTCAGTGACACAGTGTTTCTTATCTCCAATATAAGTTTCCTCAAAAGTCAATTTTTACTGAAACAGGGTCTTCCATTTACTCCAAGACTTTGAAGGTCAGATCACAGGTACGAGGGTAACACAGGAAAGCAGAAGCTATGGGATTTAGAGCCCTGCAAGAAATCAGCTCATCAGCAGAAGCCCTCTTGATTTTCTTTAACTGTTTGCAACAGTGTCTGGGACAATGATAGAGGAGATACTGACTGTCAGAGAGTCACAGATCTAAGCCATCCTTCATTCAGGTCAAGGAGAAGTGACATCCCAATAAGTTGGTACAAAATCTGAGTCAATCAAACAGGTCACTTTTTTAAAAATTAAAAACTTTTCTAGAATCCTTAGCTCTACAGCCCATAAGATGACTGGACTCATTACACTGCTTCTTAGAGAAAAAACATAAAATTCTTACTCATTCATTTAGCATGCTTTTTTGTCTTAATTTTAAGTGATGGAGCCCAAAACTTCAACCCTTTCCTAGGCATATCAGTAGTATTACAATATCAAACCCATCATCAAATCAGGTAGTCCTTTAATTCTGGACGCCCCATCATGTGATTGTTCTTTCTTTCCATGTAGTGTTCAAGGCCATCTCCATCAATGGCTAAAACTGTTCAGCTGAAAAATTAATCTCAGTAAATTTGAAGTACATTCTAGTCTTGAAAGCCCAATCTTACTTTCATCAAAGTCTGGTAAGTCTGTTCTTAGTCAGCACTAAAAACAAATGCAACTCCTCATCTGTCACAGGATAACATCATGGTGCTGCTGTTTGATATAAAAATTGCTGTTGTTTGATATAAACAACATGCGACTTCTGGAAATTATTACAGGACGTATGCTGTCCTACTGAGCAGCATGGTAGCTCCAGCAGCCTCAGGATACAGAAGAGAATGCTGTCTATGCCTACTCAATGGAGTGAAGACTTCCCTGATTGTAGAAGAGTCTTAGAATTAGCTTCTGACAGAAGACCAAGAATTCTTGTTACAGCAGTGAGCTGGGGGTGAGCTCTGGGTGCAGTCCAGTGATCTTAAGGTGATGAAGGGAACAGGAGATTTATTTGTTCAGGTCTGTAACTGCCCTAACACAGTATGGAGGCTACACATCCCAGCTGTAGCGAGCCAACTCACAGCAAAGCTGAGCAGGTGGCAAAGCTGTCTGCTTCCTTCCATTTAAGCCTACCTATAGTCCTTTTCCAGGAGTTTCATGAGCTCAGCAAGCTGGCGTTACAATTCCCCCATGTGGCTATGGCCATGCTCCTTGTAGCCAGTTTAAGGCTTACTTATGCTGCCAACTCAACTTGCAATCAAGTCTTTAGTGCTTTCATTCATAATTATTGTAAGGGAAAGAAGAGAGGCAGGATATATAATTGAATTCAAACTGCACATGACCTCTAACCAAGATGATTTTAGGGAAATATAATTTTCCTATACAATATTCAAACCTATTGTAACTGAACACACTCTAAGTGCTAACTGACTGTGTCGTACCTGTTAGAGTGGCTACATTGTAAAGAATTTACAAAGATATCTTATTAACTTCAGGTGAAGAAAATATTGCACAATGTTTGATTTCACAAAGGGAATGGAGTAAAGTAGGGAAAGTGAAAGAGTACAGCTACCCCAAGTTAAAGTGCACTGCTTCTATACTGAACAAAATACATTTTGAGAGCAAACATTCCTCACTTGTGAAATACACTGGGAGTAGAACAGATGGCTTTCAACCCATATTCAGTTTGTGGAAAGTCATTTAACTGCTTCTGTTGCTAAGCTTTTAGAGAAAGAACTTTCCTACTTAATTTCATCCTGAACAGTCTGAACTAGGTTTTTGTGAGCTCACTGAGTGAAACATAAATCTGTAAAGCACAATAATGCAGTCTCTATTTAGCAGGTCTGAAACTGTAGCTCCTGTTTGTTATATTCTGACCTGTGTCTGTGAATACACCTTTGCAAAAGTCATATTGCATTGAGGTAGACATGAAAACAAAACATTAGGTTTGAAAAAAACACTACTATCAATTTAATGGTTGAAGCTGTTTGAAAATTTTTGATTAACCAATTACATTTTTTAAAAAGTCCTTTCTTCCATTCAGAGTGTGCTTTGTACTCAGTAAAATTTTATCCTGGCATCCTATCAAGTACTGGAGTGAACTCCAATCTATAAATGGCTACTTGGATGACCCTTATACAAAGCTCCTATTTGAACAGACATTAGTTTGGCACCTGCTGCATCATTTGGAGAGAAGATCTAGAAGCATGACAAACTGCAATTGGTGACAGATCATTCTGGCAGAATATACCAGCCTTTATTTTGGTTTTACTAGAAGTACCAAATCATTTGGATTAAATTTAAGATTTTGCAGGCATAAAAATCTTGCTTTGAAAAATGAAATTGACACAAACTGGACCAAAAAGAGGGAAACAAAACAAATTATCTCAAACCCTATCATAAGCACAAGGTTTTGTCTGGGGACATTAATTTAAAGACTGTTTAAAATGAACAAGCAAACAAACAAACTAACAAACATTAAAAAAACCCACACCAAAACCCCAGCAAAGCATTTTTTGTTCAGCACTTTAGATAGAAAGGTTGCCATGGCCTTCAGCAAAAGAAGGATTTCATCCTGATTTGCTTTAATGTTGTCTTCTGCATTTCATCCACAACCCACTGCACAGCCTTGCCCATCACACACACCTCTAGACCCACTACAGATACTCCAGGCAGTCAAAGCAAGCATGGAATGAGTGTGGACACGTACCGTGCTTTAGCTTCTTCTAAAGTTAGATAAAAACATATGCCACTAGGTACAACTAGTGGCCAAGGGGATGCTGCTGTTACTGAGGATGTGTGCTTTTTTTTCTCTCATCTCTTGAACACTAAAATAAATATTAGAAAGGAAAGAATATAAAGGTTTGGATAAGAGTTCATGAAGATTTGCCTGTGATGGTGTTCCTGTAGAGTAAGCTATAATTGCTACCTAACTTGGAATTCATCTTTTTTTCCAGATAAAGGAGAGCTTGTATATCATACCATATTCTGAATTCTTTTGCCAGTTCAAACATACTGGCTTAGCTTAAAAGTTTTGAATTTTAAATTCAATACATCCGAATCAATTTACATTTTAAAAGATGTTGGTCTCTCTTTTCCCTTCAGGCATACTCCATGGAAGGATGATGAATGGTACATGCACTACCTCCATTTGCAGCAGAAATCCAAAGCTGGAGTGGTACTGTTATTTGCTGATTCTGGTTTGCCTTTTCACTTTACTAGTAGGATTTCTCGGCAATACATTTGCACTACAACATTATGTGTACTACATGAAGACATGGACTACCAATACTATATTTCTATTTAATTTGGCATTGTGTGATTTTACTTGGACTCTCATGGCACCTTTCTCAGTATATTATAGTCTCCAGAAGTTAGCTGTTTATTCCAGTCAAGCATTTTATCAGGTCATAAGACTATTTTTCAGTATTAACATCTATGGAAGTGTCTATTGCCTGACACTCATCAGTTTTGACAGATATGTAGGTGCTGTCCACCCCATCACTGCATTGAAATGGTGGGACAAAGGAAAGGCTGTGTTCTGTACCATTGCAGTATGGATCTTCATAGCGATTGCATCGATGCCAGAAATCTACTGCATAGTTGCAGTTGGAAGACAAGAGGATTACACAGATTCCCTGGATAGCTCTGAAGGACCTTTACAGTTTGTAGTGCTGTTCACACTCTCCAAGATTGTACTGAGGCTCCTAATTCCAGTCACAGTCATCTTTACATGCTATCTGCTGACTCTCAAAGCATTACTACAACTCAGTAAACGTCAGCAAAGAAGGAAGAGACTTGTTAGACCTCTGTTACTGATATCAGTGGCTATGGTTGTATTTGCGGTTTCTTTCATACCTTATCATGTTATGATGATGGTGATACTAGTTTACAGAATTAATTGCCAGCCGCCCTGTGGGAACATAAGCACATTGAGTATCATTTATAAAGTCACTGAGATAATCTGCAGCATCAATAGCTGCCTTGACCCAATCATTTTTACGATCGCAAATAAGACTTTCTATCAAAGAATTAAAAGTACAAAATGTGATCGCAAATGCCAGCACCAGTGTTGGAAGGGTGTTACAGGAAGGGTAAGAGACACCACTCTGCCTCCAAAAACAGTGACTTAAACACCGGTCTGCAAAGACATGCATCTACCACTGCCCATTTGGCTTTGTGTCACCCATGGGCCCATTTAAAATTTGGACTCCTGTACTGCATAGCAATCTCTTGAGTAAGCAAGAATAAGCAGCAAGGCCGAGTAAATCTTTATGTGTACATCTACTAGAAAAGAACCTATTAACTCCTAGATTTACAGAACTGGCATTATAAATATTCTTGTCATTAACGTACCTTAATTTATAGAACTTCTTAATGTACATGTATATATATGTGATATGGAATAAACAATGAAAAAAAGTTCTAACTAGCTACTGTAATCCTTGTCTAGAAAAAGGCAGTAAAGATTAGTAGCACACAATGTTAAGGAGACTTCTTATAGTTCCTGTGAATTATTTTCATATGTTTGTAAGCACTGCTGTGATTGGACTGCGCAATTAATTCCAATCATGATGCTTACAGCTGAACCTCTGGAGCACTTGCTGAAAGGTTTTCTACAAGTACTTCACTTTAATGCTGCTGGAGCTACAGTTCCTCTGACACTGCCAGTGGAACCTCATTAGCCCGGGTAAGTGCAGCACATTTCCTAAAACAAACAAACAAAAAGCAAATAGTAAGATAAATTCCCTGAGGATAGCCAGAACCACACTGAATGTGCTCATGAAGCAAATGAGGACAGATTGAAGAGCTTTGTTAAGGCTTCCCCCCAGGCAGCAGTGGTTCCAAAACGATAGGCAGGACACACTGATGGTGTTGCCAGACCCTATGCAATTACAGCTGTTTCTCATAACTGTTCTGCTTCAGAGGAGCATGTTGTTTTGCCGTGGACTCTAAACACATCAACAGGGAGAAGTGTGAACAGGAAATGTTTCTGAAATATAAAAGTATCTGAGCTGCAAGAAGAGTAAGAGACGCTGGTATACAGGAGGAGTTATTCTCCTGTTAGGATTTTAGCATCACAGTTTCAGGACAGTCTAAGGTCCTATGGTGCTCCAATAAAATATATAGACATCAAAGAACATCCATTTTCAAGAGTCCTTAAGTATGTGTTCTCTCAACACATTGTATGGGCACAACAATCCTGTTCCACAGTCAACCACCTGCTGACCTGCTTTCTTGCCAAGTCCCACATACTACCTGATTAGTTACAAAAGCCCATGTACCAGTGAGCTCATTAACTTCATTTTCAGAAGTTACTATGACAAAGTACTTTTTAACATACTTTGTGTAGTGTCTGAATTCTTTCACTTCCAGAGTTTTAATATAATTTTGTCTTCATGTGTCAATGTGAAAATAACTCCTTTCTATATTGGTATTAAATATCTTTTGTTGTATGTTTCAATTGTATTAAGTAAATGCATATGTATATATAATATAAATAAAAAAAAACAGGTCCTGATAATCTGAAACACTTTAGATGTGGATGGATGTATAATCTCACAGGATCTCAGAGAAAAGTTGCATGTCTATTTTCTGTGGAGGGGAGTTATATACTCACCCCATTGTAAGTGCTGCTTTTTTCCTTGGATAATTTCTTACTCTTACTTAATTTCTTTCATTTTTAAAGACAAATCTTCACCTTTTTTTTTTTAATGCAGGAATTGTATATTGGAAACATGACAGGCTTATTGCAGTGCTTTGGCTTCCTTAAGAAAGTGACCTTTTTTAACCATGAATGGGCACCCATAGACAATTACATACTATAATTAAACTTAGATCTCAGACTGATAAAGAAAGGTCAATACCATTTACTGAAAAAAAGGGCTCTCACCATGAAAAAGGAGAGAAAGGAGATTAGACTGAAGCTCTGGGTTAAATGAGTTTATTGCTCATACCCAATTGCACCAAAACCCAAATCAAACACTTGCCATTTTTAGCTTTCAAGCTATCTTTATAGGAAAAGATACACTGGATTTTTCCCTCCTTTCTCCACCTCACTATTGTTTTTTAGCAACCTAGTTAGTGTGTGTTCAGGCTAGGTAAAATTCAACATGAAATCAAAATAAATCTTGAAACTCTTGAAGTGCTGTCTTTATAAGACTTACGAATGCAGCCTGTGTTCACAAGCAATCAAAGTTGACGAGAATTAATTTAAAATTGCAATTAAAAATTCGATTGAAAGCCTCCAATGAACTCAATATTAATACAATAGTTAAAAAGCTTTACACATAACCCTTCTTCATCTCATATGCAATGCCTTCTGCAAGCTGCATTAATGCAGATAGCAGAGATTCTCAAGCAAAGCCTGGAATTTCTCTGACTGTGTTTCAGTATGAAAAAGAAAACTAAAATAACAGTAAGAAAATGCTTCCAAGTCAGAGACTGAGAATCTGACTCAAATAAAATCTACAGAGTAATATCATCTGGTCAGGTAATCAGAACTTAAAATGCATTTAACTGTAAAAAGAATGACCTTTATGTTCTCAGTGGGACTGAGCTTTGCAGTGCATTCACATAGAAAGATGCAAAATGAGATGCTTTTCACTTTTTATCAGCACCAACCCAGCAAAGAGCTGCATGGTCCAGGGCAGATGGAGCAAGGCCACCAATTGCCTTCATGGGTCTGGAAGAGTGTCAAGGAGAGTTTACTGTGCTGTGCCAGTGATCCAGGAAGGACTAGGGAGGAAAACAGGCAGGGACCTGCTTGCATAGGGGAGAATCCAGATCCCAGCCAACTCAGAAGATAAAAATTGCCATGAAAAGGTATATAACAAGAACATACTGGTTTCTGCTGTGTACCCTATGAACCCTCTTGACCCCCAAGTGACACAGGCAGTATGGATGGCAGCCCTGCTCTAAACTGTTTGCAGGAGCAACCTGGAGACTCCTCTAAGCCTACTTATATTGGACTGTGTCAAACAGGTGTCCCAGCTCCTTAGTTCACTGGTTTGTGCTCACCTGCAGAACAAAGGACAAACTGACTGGACTCTGAGAGTCTAGTAAAACCTGTTTTTCTGCATTGTCTCACTTCTTTGTCTCACTGAAAGAAAAATATGGAATAAACTGTGTTAAAAAACTAAATCTTTACTTCCATGTCTGTTTCTGCAGCTGGATGAAATCCTGTATGGTCCACACAATCTTATAAAGCTCATTAATTTTTGTATCTAGAAAGCCATCTATAACAGAAGTCCTAAGGTACTCACACGCATAAGATAAAAGGCAAAAGTAAACACCTTACACGTCTGAAAAGATTATTCCCAGCCAACTCTGAATAATGAAGAACAAAAGGGAAAAAAAGATGGGGCACTTCTACAAAAAACATCTGTGTCACTGTCCCTCTTTCATCTGTTCTCCTGGCCTGGGCATCCCACACAACATGCCTTGTGCTGGGAGGCATCCAAAGACTGGGTAATCTTTAAAAATCATCTTCAGGACACAGAAGTTCTGAAAAATCCTCTCTGTCTCAGCTATTCATGTTCCTCATGGTACTCAGCTACAACCTAGTAACTAACAAGACCTCTGGAAATTTGCTTGCTGTTTATAAGTGATTCTATAATCAATTAAACACACTTGTTAAAAGCGTTTTTGTTCAACCAGGCTGAACTAATGCTAATGTTGCCCTGACTGAAATGAAAGGCTTTTTACAAAACAGATTTTAAAAAGCACAAGACACCTGCTCATACCTACTTGGCGATACTTTCACTTGGAAGCAAATGCTACTTTTGTGTTTTATTATAATATTCCCCGGATATCACGACATGAATAAATAAAATTCAATAAGTTTACTGCACTTTGCTACAATAAGTGAACAATAAACTACACAGCTCAGAGCCAAAGTCAACATCATCTACTATGGCAAGTATGTTGCAATACTGGTTTCTCCCAGACCTGTGTTTGGATTAAATCTGAGGACACAGTATTCAATTAAATGCCCAACTGTTATAGTGAGCTTTAATGCATTATTCAATGTTGCAATAATGTATTCACCCACAAAACTAATGGCAAGGTATGTACCATATCTAGATCCCAAAATATCACAGTGGTGGACACCTTTGTGATATACTAGACAAAATACAAAATAGACCAAGGTCTGAAAGACTTGACTGTTCATGTATGTGCTCAGCTGTGTTCAGAGAAACAAATGCTCCAAAGCTGCTTCCTAAGCAAAGCATCCACTGTTGTCCATCTGTCTTTTACCTCACAAACTACCTGCAATTTTCACACTTATGAAGACATGGGCTTAACTTCTTAAAATAAAATATTCAAGTGTTCCTGAAAGTTAAGTTTTCCCTTCAATATACATAAATTAATGTATTCTGATATCAAAGCTTTTCTTTTCCACAGCTCAGAAACACCTCAGCTGGCAAAAAAAATTTCAACAAACAGTTCCAAAAAATAGTTAAAATACTTCATCTTTGTACAATGGTTCCATCAGTGGAAGTCAAAGGCAGAAGAAAAATTATGCCTAGACTATTCTACAGCTGGAAGTATCATGGCAGAGGCAGATAAAGAAGCTATGTACACCCATTTGCCTCTCTGGGAAATACAGATTTTCTGTCTCTGTCTTGGAGAAAAATCTGAGTCTCAGGGATTCCAAGTCTCCCTTGTGCTGTGCCTGGAGCTTGCAGTCAGAGGAGATGGGGTGTGCTGACCCTCACAAAGAAACAAGCCCCTCCAAGCTCTATTTTCAAGATTTCTTCCAATTCACCACTTACCACCTCCATCCCTTCCTCTTCACATGACTCAGCAGGGATGGACCTTCCTCGGGCTGCAAAAGGTGAACCTTAATCAGGGAGAATTTTTGCAGTCTAAGGTAAAAGGCAGCCCAATGTCACAAAACATACATATTCAAGGTCTCAGCTCCTGTCCTAGCTAGAAAAGTGATGTCCTTGCAAAGAACATCGTGTGCTAGGCCAACAGAAACCTAGGATCTCCAGTTTCCCACCAGTCCGGTCAATGCTGCTCAGAAGACTGACATCAGTAGCCAATGGTTTTTCCATCAGGATTCTTCTGCTGCCTGTCTACCTGATTTGGGTGGTCTCAAGGGCCTGGTCTGAAGTAGAAACCTCAGGTGAGCAAATGCAGGTGCAACAGATAGCACTCTGCCTTCCTCTAAATGTCTCCGTCTTTAAAAACCGCTTGCTATTTCTCAGAGATAAAAGAACCTAAAGAGAAATCTTCATAAGAATGAACCTGCATCTTTTAATGAAAAAATATGAACAAGAAAACTGGTTTCAGCTTCTACAAAGAAAGGGCTGACATTTCCTTTTCCTTAGTGGATGACCCAAAGGCAACCAAGAGCAGGGGCTAATGGTCAGTGCCATGGGCTTTACCAAATTCTGCAGGGGATTCATACCACATCTCCCTCTTTGCTTAACATTAATATCATTTATGCTACCAAGATGCAATACCTGCAGCTGCTGTTGTGAAAAAACAGTAAAATCCAGACAACATTGGAAGACTTAAAGCTATGCCAGAATTTCAATGTCTGGGAAGGCTTCTGTATCTGCCAATTTCTGATATACAGATTTAACATATAATTTTAATTATAGACTTTAATCTTACTGATGTTATTACTTCAGGTTTAAACAATTGTGCTGATGCAGTTCAAAGGAAACCTGTAAAAATAGATATTGATTTTCTGTAATGTTTTAGAACATTTTTTAGTAGGGAAGCAGATTAAAAACCTGTGGTAGCAAACAAAAATGCTAATGCACTTGTTCTTGAAGTGCAGATTTTTTAAATCAATAAGACTGTATCCCAGGCTATAAAATGAATGTAATGATAAAAAATTTCCTCTCCTTACATGCCCTTACTGCATAACAAAACAAAAAATTGTTAGATGGTATGTAAGTATTATATTTTTGCACTCTTCAGGAATTTTAAAATTTTTAAGAAACCTGTTTTTTTTTTTATCTGCCAGACCTATAAAAATAATTTCATGATCCTCCTCCTTTTTCTCATTTTAGAGTTACAATGTTTCATCATCTTATCTGTAGTGCCTAAAAATCTGCATTTTCCTTCTTCAAATTAGCAGGAATCCAAATTTTACGGTACCTAAAAAGAAGCATAACCATATTTGTACCCTATATAGTTCTGATGCTGAACAACAAAGAGCAGTGCTGTAATCTCTGTTTTTTAATACCAGCTCAGCAATATAATGATGTGTCAAAATAATTATTTCGGGTTTTTATCAAAACCATTTCTTTTCTCCTGAACTGCACTGAAAGTGCTCAGGTTTATTTTTAACAATAAATAGAGTTTAAAATCGATATACTATGCATTCTTTTTAAATAAACATTGTTAATGAATTGTTATGACTCAAAAAACAAGGCAGATTTCATCCTTCTCCACCAAGGAATATCTACAGGTTTCCAAATGGTCATTGCAGTAAGTGATCCAAAATGAAGTATTATGGCACAGTAAAAAACAGACATGATTTTATTATAAACATATAAAGCTATTAGCATAGTTTAACATATTTACAGGTAAGTTTTTTAATATGTTTAAATAATAGCAAGTATGCATAATAAACTTTAGTATCATTTCAATGAGCAACATCCCTTTCTATCAAACACACATAGCAGAGTTCAACAGAAAACAGCCACCCACAACCAGCTGGAACTCAAAAGAGATTTAGATTTGATCACAATCTTTGCAGAGACTTTCTATGGGACTAGGGCTCTCTGGGACTCAGTGCTGGAAATGTAAGGGTCCCTACTAAGCACACACACTGCACCACCAAAGCCTGGCAGAGAGAGGGGAAAAAAAGGATATTTACATTTTCTTGAGGTAAAAAAATAGTCACTTGGTCAGTCAAATACAGGAGAGCACAGCTGTACAGAGAAAAAAAAATTCTGTACCAAAGAAAGTGAAACAGTGCTAATTTTAATTAAGAAAAAAATGAACTAGATTCCCTCCTAATCAAGAACAAAGTACACTGGTTTTTTTTGTTTAGAATACCTCAGGTGAAAAGCAGTCCTATGCAGGAGGTTCCCTCTCTCCAGTTCTAATTGGAAGTGTAAAGTGTGCAGAAAAAAAGAAACCTTGACCGGAGGAGGTAGCTTTCTGATGATTTAACTCCAGTATGTGCAGATTAAGCATGTGCCTTTCTCTATGCCTTGTTTCCGATAAATATTTGCAGCTGTTCTGTCTGCTTTGGGCACAGGGACCAAATCTCACAAACAGAAACCCCAGGGGTTATCGAGCACGTGTGCATTTCATATGCAACAAAACAAGAGAATAATTGGTGATGGGGAGAAGATAAAGTATTTTCTGTAACAATCAAGATGGCTTTCTACCATGAAATATGGGGGTACACACTTAAATCTGAGAGTTTTCAGACCTGGTGAAAACCTATGTATTTCTCAACTATTAATTATAATGATTATCATAGTATGATACATTATATCATCATATTATAATATCATATCATATAATTATCATTATAAATCTCATCCACACTTGTGTCCAGACAGACACCTCATTGAGAGTCAAAAAGGCATTTAACCAGGAAATCAAGGCCCATATCAATAACAGCACATATTGCAAGCAATATAGATCTAACTGCAGGAAAGTTGACTATTATTCTACCAGACCCAAAACAGACATAGGGTTGGTTAGGCAGTTGTATTTCTAACAAGTGATTGTGGAAATCACCTTCAGTATTTTGCAGAATGTTGTGCCCACTGTTACAGAAGCACTAGACAAAGTCCCATCTCCATTAACTTTGCTCCACAATCCCAGTTGTCTTACCACCCTTTTGCCCTCCTATCAAGGGACAGAGGATGCAAAAACACTAGCTATTTCAACAGATCTATTTTCTAATGGCACACCCGAAACAAGTGATATGGAATGAGTTTTCACTAGTTAAAATGTTTGTGAGATCTATTACAACCTTGGGCTGAAGTTTCCAAATGCTGAAAAAGTTATCCAGGAAAAAAAAGGTCAAGTTCTCTACTTTGATAACACAGGAATATGTTCACAGAATCAAAAAGTGGAACAAGGGAAACTGAAGTTATGTGCTCTGTTAACCACCTGCAAATCAAGCTTCATGTATTTAACATTTTTTTTAAAGTTTCAAAACTCAAAAGAATGCAATGAAAATCTGAGTATGAATATCTGTTTCATAGAGATAGCTTCCACTAATGCATAAATTTCCTGCAATAAATTATTAAGCATTTCTCATTAATCTTAATTTGGCTTTCTAGAAAAAGCATGTTATTCATTTTTATGATGTACACTATGTAATGGTGTCCAACAAGGATTATTTACTACATTCAAACTGAGAGAGTAGAAATCCACAATATCAGCTAAACCACCATATCCACTGTATTTAGTACTAACTTTGGGAAAAATTAATTTTCATGCATTTGATGCTGTGTTATCTGCAAAAGTAAGTAACCATGGCAAATACCATACTGAGAAATAAATCTTTACTGAAAACACATAGGGTGGAGAAAGCATGTTAACAATCACTGCAAGTTTGGATAATATACCAATTCCACAGCAATTTTCCTTTGAAGCTGCACCAGATATATAATGAAACAAAATTTTCATTACTAAAAAAAGACAAAGGGTGACTACGTTCTACAATATAACACATAAAAATACTACTTAATGGTAAGTGCAAAAGAGTGACTAAGCTAATATGTTGTCAGGGAAGCACTGGAAAATGTTGAATTTTTTCCAATTATAAGCGTCACTACGCAGGTTTATTTTTTTCCTTTAAAAAAAATGAATTGTCAATTTAATTACAAAAGTAGTATACAGAAATATTCATTACTATTCTTTGTCTAGCATATTTATGTCTCAAAGAACCATTTAACTAGCTGCCATATTAATTCTACACCACTAGAAGGTGCTCCTCTGTTGAAAGATAATTATTTCTGTCTGAATTGCTTCTCAAAGCTAATTTTTCTCTGTGATTCTGGCCAGTTGCTTACACAGCATGTGTAACCTACAGAATTGCAACAGCCATCCCTGTCATACAGCTTCAGGGCCTCATATGCCCCAACCATTATTACAGGATGAAAATAACAGAACTGTTATCACTCATTTTCTTGATAAATCTGAATCCCTGCTGAGCAGCTTAGTTTTGCTGGAAGGTGAGGCATAGAAACCATGGTGGAGCTGATGCATTTTAAAGAGCCACAGTTTCTGTAAGGTTAGGAAAAACCTACTCCAGGAGTAATTTAGGGCAGAATGCATTCCTAAAGAGACATTTGCACACTTGTCTGAAGGCTAAAGGAGAGTCCAATGTAAAAAAAAAAACCTGTAAGACAACCATACACACATAAACATATGATCTACACTGATTCCACATCAACAGTATCAGGACACCAAACCATATCTGGAAATCCACGGATGAATAATTTGTATTTCATATACACCCTTTTATGAGTTTCAACCAACTTAAGATTCAGTTTGACACCTAGAGAGGCATTCTGATAACCTCTGGGTACACACAGACTGTGTCTGTAAGCTCTTCATATATACAATAAAAACCTTGACTGAGAGCTGAAACAATTGAAGTTTTTCTAACGAGAAACTTCCGCCTGTGCAATGTCTGGAGAGTTTTATGTCATCTGGGATTGGGTAAGGTTTTGCTGAGAAATGGGAGAGGGGAAAAGAGGATGGAGTGATGGTCTAAGGTGAAATTCTAACTCTTTTAAGTGCAGACTTTGGATCAAGTCTAAAAGTGACCACTAAGGAACTTCTAAGGAAAGGGTACAGTTTGAGAGCCTGGATTTCATCAACACTTTAAGCCCAGACAGTGGCTGTTAAAGGATGTTTTCACAGACAGATGGTAAAGGAAGAAAGTCTCCATGCAGTTCAAACAGTTTAAAACATTAGAAAACTAAGTTCTCTCCCAAGGAAGGTCTGGTGAGGATACATCCATGTGGCCTTTCCCCAGCATAGTACAATCCTCCACTTGGCTACTTTGCAGAGCCTGTGGGAAAAGGCTGGTTAAACTCAGAGGTTACTCACAGAGAGTTTAATTCACCAGACATGTCTGAATGATTGAAATGGAAATAATCAAAGGAGAATGGTGCTGGTGAACTGTTTGGGAAGAAAGACTTTTCCATACACATCTAAATGTCATGGCAAAAGGCAGTTTCCTGGGAAATCTGATACTACTACAGAAGAGCATTCTACCTCCAAAGGTACATCTGTCCAACTTTTAGATGGATTATATTTTATAGAGTTTAGAATCTAAGAGAGAGAGAAAAATAAAGACATGTCAGTGATACAGCTTTCAGGTCCAGAATGCTCTACATGCAGCAGGATAGTGTACAGTATCTTAATCTTCAAATAGGCAAAAAAACCCTCTCCATCCTAAGATGCTGGTGTCTTAACAAGGAACAGGCACAGCAAATACTACCTGGCACTAGTTTCCTTGTGTTTATGGGCCACTTCTTCAGTTTTGCTGCTTAGCTTTTACAGATCTTTCAGAGGAAGATTCCCTCTCAGGGTAAGGAATAGGGTCAATAGAGTCTTCAATAGAGTAAAAAAACGTCTTTGCTCATTTGAAGTAGTAGTTATTTTAGGAATATCTTGTTAGTCTACATCTTGTCTGTCTCGAAAAATAACTATAAATTTTGTCTTGAGGCATTTACAATGGTCACAAAATATTCACTGAGATTCCTTGAGAGGTCTAGTTATAGAGGGGTTGGACTTCGAATAATACGAATTAGTCACGAAATGAATAGCGCCTTTCATAGTGACAAAGACACCCAAGTGACACTGACATACTTAGGAAGACACATGCTCTTCCATCTGTCATACATAACACCAAGAAAATGGCTGGAACAGCATTAACCTGCTTTCCTCAGCAAAACATGTGAGACAGCTTTATGGCATGTCTCTTGAGGGATAAGGTTTGTAATTATAAAAATGAAAAAGAAGGACTGATTATGTACTTACATTGAACATACCACAGTGTAAGTAAATGAGAACTTCTACACTCAGTTTCTGTCTTGTAATTACATCAGGTGACAATCTGATTTCCAGGTCATTACCCACAGGAGAAGGTGAAAGAGCCTGTGCTCTGCAGGAAACAGGGTAACTCCAAGGAAAAGACTTGTTGAGAGTAGCTGATCAGGAACTTCACAGAAGATCCACATAAAACATTAGGTTTTCATTTCTTCTTCACTTCCTATACCTCACAGAACTCCAAAACATTATACTGACAAGAATTAATTAAGATCCATATTTTTTGTCACATCTATGAACACAGATGAGCTGAAGAGCTAGGACATTTGTGGTTTTCTGTTTATCTAATTTTCATTATCTGTTTAGCATGAATGATTTGTACAGATTTAGTTTCTTCATTGCTTTAGTATTAAATAGAAAGTGTGCTTCTTAGAAGACACATATTGCATCAGTCTTCCAGAAACAGAACACATTATTTAGCATGTGCATAAGTGAGCCTACAAAGCCCTAAGCAGCTGCCTGCTTTAAAAGACCACAGCCCACTGCTGCAGATGAAAGATGAATTCAAGGCAATTTAAATGACAGGTCAACCTCAGCAGAAGATTCTACCTCTTCTCAACTGACAATTCGGCTTTAGATTCTCAGTTTATCTGGACTTCAAACAACTGGCCAAAACCAATAAGTTTCCCAGTATCTGAAGAGAAGCAGGAGGATAAAGAACACGGTTAATTTGGGGGTTTATTAATGTATGTGAAACTCTGAGAGAAACTTGCTTCTTAGTAATAAGTAGGCAGGAACAAAGACTATTGCTAACTACCACCTTTATTATTTGTCTTCAGATTGCTGTCAAAGGCATCTAAAAATAGACATATTTTTGTTTGAACTCTGAACAAATTTTTAGAGGCTGAGACACTATTCTGGGAGCTATCAGTACAGTCTTTCCTACTCCTGTACTTTATCTTAGCATCCACAGGGGGCTACTGTCAGATACTGAGCCAGAAGCACCACTGGTTTAACCCTCAAAGTTTTCAATGTTCTAAAGTCTTATAAATCATAAAAAAATATGTGATAATCACATCTGAATCAGATGCTTTGCCACAACATATTCAATGGTCAATTTGAATGCGCAAAAGATTAATTGTTATCATTTAGGTAATTAAGTGATAGATGTGTAAGACAAAGGAAAGGGCAGAATTTACTATGTTAGAAGTGAAACAGCAAGATAAGGCACTGTGGAAACAGGAAAATCACCTGCAATTTTTAAACCATGTCATAACAAATGATTTTCCTGCATCTTTGTTTGGTTAAGTAATCTCAGAAATCTTAAATTCCTACTTTGCTGATCTTAAGGGAGAACATCACTTTAAGCATTTTATATTAAACAGGAAAACACTCAGTGTTTTTCTGATTCCTATTTTCATCATTAAAATACCATCATAACAGTCATTATATTGCCATCAGCATTTTCACTTGAAAATTAAAAAGAAGAGTGTTGCTCCCAAACACCTGTGCAGTTACCTGCCCTTTTGCTGTCCTGCAGAGATTGGGCAGCTGCATAACTACGCAAAATAGAAGTTGGTTCTAATGAAGTCTTCATCATCATGGCACAAAGGAACCCTAACATGCTGGTGACTGGGCCATAACACGTGAGGGCTACTTGTGAATTACAAGTCAAAGCACTTCTAAAAGGTATTTATGTCATATATGGTAGAATTAACTCTGCTTTGGACTTAAATGCAGCTCTGGAGCAAAATATGGTAGATGGGTAAGGAAAACTTACTTAGAAAACTGAGGACACTAACATTTTATCTGAACCAAGCTTTGAGAAAATTCAGATGAAAAGTCCTTTGTTTGTAAAAGGTACATCAGGCCACTGTTTCTTCCAGTGAGTTATTCAAGGTGTACAATTCATGTCTCAGTTCACCTTGCCCTGAGGCTCTGCTGCTACCTCTGCCCAGACACCCAGCCTGCCCCTGGGAGGCTTCTTTCCCACCTGGAGGCACCAGGGAGTGGGACTCTTCAAAGCAGAACAGGCCTGCTGTTTCTGCCATCTCCTGGCAGGGGCTACCCAATGGGGAATGGGGTATTACCCCTTCTGAGGAAAAGAAACAAAAAAGAAAGCAGAAGACTAAGCATCTAAAACAAGGTTATGCATCTTGCCTGTCTCAGGAATCACATTTAGAAATACTGTGATACTGCCCTGCTTGTCTCATAGGGAACTGATCCCTCATCCTCAAAAGTCTCTGGCTGGATGGTAGACTTATATTTTTTTTTAATTTTGCCATATACAAAATATCCTCAAGAAATGTATAAACAACAGTTACTACTTAATAAATATTTCTTAGATCCTGAGAACATATTCAAAGTTTTTTAAAGCCTAGAATGTTGTGGTTTGTGTTTTGGTTTTTTTTTCATTTGTAGTTTGTTTGTGGTGGTTTTTTTAGTTTTGGTTTTGGTTTGGGTTTTGGTGGTTTGTTTTGGGTTTGTCTTTTTTTTTTTGAGGGGGGGCTGGGGCGATTTTGTTGTTTTTTTTAAAAAGGAAATATAACTTCATAAAGCAGTCCCACTGTCTGATTTGGAGTCCCAGCAGGATCACACACAGAGAAATGTTGTCTGGTACATAAAGGACTTTCATGCCACTGCAATGGTCCTAGGGGCCCTTAGAAAGGACACAGCATGACCATGGAGATCATGTTCTCCTTGGGGCTCTCCATTGATCACACAGCAAGGTGATGTTCCACATTGTCTCCATCTCCTTGTGGTATGGAATAAGGGTAGAAGAAATTTGTCCCTGCACTAAGCTGCATCTGCATTGTGCCCATCAGGCTCTGCCTGCTAGGAATACACTCACTTCTATTTCTGGAAATCAGGGAAGGGAGACATATTATTGCTTTAAGTGGCAGACATCATTCCAAACTTACTCCCAGCCTCAAATGGAAAGAAAAATCTAGAAGTCATGTCAAAAAGATCAAAACACACAGCTGACACATTAAGTAGCAATGAATTTATTTTTAGTTTTCAGTCACTGGATGCTAAATATTCTCTAGAGCATTCCCATTACGGATAATCTGACACAAGTAACTCTTCTTGCAGTCTCATGCTGCTGCTTGGGGAGTGAGAGACAAGCCTTCAGTACAATCAAAGCTTTCACTGAGGAGAGAATAATCTTTTTGTAGGTACTGCCTGTACCTCTCTAATTAAACTCTATCATTTACTACCCAAAGGTAAAATGGTATCAGACTGATTCCACAATTAATGCAAAGAGCAGATGATGGCAGTCCTCTCATTGAGCCCCACGAGAGGAAGCACTAAGATGTTATGGCTCTTCTTAAAACCCGAAAGTAGAAAAAGAAATTAAGAGGTCACGTGCATGCTTTTTATTTATATTTCAAAGGCCACTTGTGGTCTCCCTCATGAATGATGTAAAGTTTATTTTAAACTGACATCTTAATTACTGGCAATGTGCCAGAGCTGGAATCTGATGAGCCTGCACTCATTCAGTGGCTGGCTGAGAGCTTCTCCTTTTTTATGCTTGTTTTTGTTGGGTTTTTTTAAAAGAGGATTCTGGCTCTAAAAAATGCTTGCTCACAGTCACTTCTGTGTTATTATTAGCAAACTGTTAGATTGGCCCCTAGGTACACATTTTTTAGGACCAAAATAACCTTATTGTAGTGCTTCGATATTTTACTGGAAACAAGAGGTGAATTGACTGTGAAATAATAATCAGAACAGACCTTGATCATTGTCATTGATATTCATACTGAACAGGCTCTGGAAGACAGTGCTACTTTATCAGCTATCACATTGGTTGCTTTTCATTAGGCTGAAGTCATAGATGAAAAAGAAAAAGCTGGAACAAAGTTGCTGGGTACTGGCTGAGAAATCTTATTGTAATGTAAGATAGAGGGCTGACAAAAGAAAAGTATATGCTCCATCAGTCAGGTTAGAATTTGATGCAAGTATTGCCATACAACCATCCCTTATTCCCACAGATGGTGGCACAGTTGATCATTTAATTAAATTACTATCAAACAAGAGCAGGAATCAATCTGGCTGAAAAAAACAACCATTTAAAAGTCCTATCGTTTTGGTTTTGTTTTTTTTGTTTTGGAAGTGATATGCCATAGCAACACTAGCAGCAATACCACAGTCTAGATCTTACACTAACATGACTCCTAATATGTCAGGATAGTAATTTATCATGTACATACTACTGCACAAATTTATCCTATGTCTGTTATATATATAACAGATTCACTTTTCTTATGTAGTGCACCAACATCCTGACAAAATCCTACACTGCCTAATTTCCTCTTGTAGGAAGTTGTCACACAATTTAACTTCTAGCATAAAAGCACATGGTGCAGTATGTTTATCAGAGGTTCACAATATCTTTTCAAGCGTCCCAGATACATTTTTTTAAAGAAAGAATAATGGTTTCAGACAGCAGGTCCTCAGTGGGTGTTTTGTTTAAAAATGTTTGTCATGAAATTGCTCCCAGCATGGCAGTACTGTCCATTAAAAAATCTGCAACATTAGTGAGCACCCACAGCTTAGTGCAATTCCTATAATGACTGTTCTATTTATTCACTTCAGTGTCTGTGAGGCTCAGATTAACATTTACTTCTAAGAAAACTGAATTTTTTGAATATCTGTAAGAGAGCAACCTATTAAATTCAACATTTATTTAACTGCTCTGATTTGCTTTCAGTGCTTAAGAGTTCCCTATTTTAAGAAATATGGCTTTAGTTCTATACATCATATTTTCCTTAAATTGTTATAACATATTAAATATTTAGTTTATCATAGAATAATTTGGGTGGGAAGGGACCTCTAAAGGTCATCAAGTCCAACCCCCTTGCTGAAGGCAGGGACACCCTCAACTAGATCACGTTGCTCAGAGCCTTTTCAAGCCACACCTTGAATATCTTCAGGAATGAGGCCTCAATACCTCCCTGGGCAACCTGTTCCATTTTTCTCCAGCCTTCCTATAAGCCCCGTTCAGACACTGGAAGGTCACTATTAGGTCTCCCCAGAGCCTTCTCTTCTCCAGGTTGAACAACCCCAGCTCCCTCAGCCTGGATTCATAGGAGAGGTGTTTCATCCATATAATTTAGAACGGAACTTACTAATGTAAAACCAGGCACTCTCATTGAAGTCCAGCCTCCGTAATCACAGGATTTTCACCAAATTTTAATACACCTTTACAGTCACTTAGGATCAGAAAAATGGGCAGGTAGACACAGGCATACTTGTAGTGAGCATGTTTTTTTAAAACCGATATATCTAATATGGAGCACAAGCTAAGGATTATTACACATGGAAAACAGTCAAAGCAGAAATACCAGATTAAGAAAATTAAAATATTATTCTTCCAAGTATATTGCTCATTTATTCACACTGCTAAAAGCCTATTCAAATGAAATACTATTTTAAATTTACATGATAAATAATATATATATAGTGACACAAAATGCACAACCTGAACTTTGGGTCAACCCCCAAACTCAGAATTTGGGTCTGAGTTTGGAGTACAGAACTGCAACTGCACATCTACTGAGAAGGTGGCGATTAAAACACACACTTTCTACACTCTAAATACTGTATTATTTTCCAGACAGTGGCCCAGAGCCACTTGTAAAATGTGCAAGAGCTTATTCAGGAATTTCTTCTAAGTTAGGATTTAAGATTTGAATGCATTTTCTGAATGCACAGTGTCATCAAAGGGGGTCAGTTTGTAAGCTCTTTCTGCTTTTAATAAAGAAATCTCTAAGTACAAAGAAGATACGCCGGTCCCTGGCTCAAGTAACTCTCTCATGCAGAACAAAACATAACAGGGGCACATATCCTTATTTTTTATTTTCCAAGCTTCCAATATTCATCTATGACCTTTCATTTTCCATTGCAATATAAAAAAGAATGGAAGAACACAATAACTAACCCCATAAAAGATATGGTTAGCTTATGAATCAAAAGAATATAGTAACAGCCAAAAGGCAGTTTTAAAATTCCATTGGTTCTGACCATATACCATAAAGATATACACAACGTACTAGATAAAAGCTGTTTTCCTTGGAAATATTTAGCATGGGAGATGTCTACCAAATTAAGGAGTTTATTTCTTGATGGTAGAGAAAGAAATGTTTGTTTTCTAATCTTGTTTTAAGTCTAGAGCAGTGCCTTGAAGAAATAAGTCCCTGAAGGCTGTAATGAATATTATCAAGAGGAAACATCCTACCATGTTCTCTAGTTGAGATCTATACTTCCCAACAATATAGTTCACCTAGTCTCTTATATCTCTGTAAGTTCAGGGAGATCATGTCTAAATGGTGCTTCCAGCCCTTCTCCTTCCACTTCTAGAAATATAACATGCATGAACTTAATTCTGGTATTTTTATATATTCATAATAGTCATGGCCATTCATCAGTCAGCATCTGTCATAGATGCTAAACTGTATTACAACAGTTCTAGCTACATTATTCCTCTAGTCCACATGCAAACTCAGCAGCAAAAACTACAGAAGGCAAGGGACAGAAGAGCAGGAAGGGCACAGTGAAAGAAAATCCTCTTCATTCCTCTTCAGCTAACGTAAGATGTGCAGACTAATCCTTCTCAATTTCAATTTGCAGCATATGCTGTAAACCAAGATCTGACAGGGGGAAATTGACTGGTGCTGTTTGGTTTCCTGACCGCAGGAAGTTATACACAGGCCACAAGAAACAACCCATCACAGTTTCCTCTACAAACATAATTTAGCACAGAAATATAAATAAATCAACAAGGATCAAAAAATAGAATGGTTCTAAGTAATTATACATTAAAAAAAAACAACTGGATTAAATAGAAAAAAGGGGACAGAATCAGCATCTACTTAGAAAGGTAAACTAGGGGAAATAAAAACAAGGGGTGAATTCATGAAGAGCTTGATGCCAGCAGATCCAGAGAGCATACTCAATGAGGATCTCCATAAAATAAAGGATTCAAGGCAGTGAATATATTAAAATATTGGCAAATAACTGGCAGTAAAGATGTCAGCATAGATTTAACAAATCTTCTGGACACCCAGAAATACACTCAAGCTCTAAGCACACATCATCATCTCATCAATGTTATCACTATCCACAGTAGCTGGTTTACAGCTAGCATGGGCACATCAATCATCAGTACAGTCAGACCCTCAGTCACACAGGCTGCCATCTGCTCACACTCCATCACAAACAGCAGCATATTTCCACTGACACACTGTGGGGGCAGTTCCACTCAAGCCAGCACCAGGTAGGGCTGCCATGGCCCCCAGCTATCTTGGCAGAACAGTCCTTGGCTGTCACATCAGCGCTGGCATCCGAGTGATCACATCAGTTCAAGGAGCTGCTGTAGACAACAGCAGAAGCAACTGGTTTTCCATGGGATCAGCTGCCTGAGCTGGCTCACTGCCCCATCACACTCACAGCAGCGCTGGCTCCAGGGAGGCACCAAAATGATGTGGGAGGGTGGGACTCTGGGCAGATCTACATTGGCTCAAATTGCCAGGAAACTCAATGTGCAGCAACGAGCCTCAGGTCAGATGGTACTGACACCCGAATCGGTCACCCAGAACTTAACCATAAATGTCCATAAGCCAGCACTGCCACCAGAAGTAGGAATCTCTTGAGTGTTAATTTCCTCCCAATGCTGATCCCTTTTTTGTGATGCCACAAACATCGCTATGACCAGAGATATGATCCTCACAGAAATAAAAAATGGGTACTGTGCTAATGTGGGTAAGTTACTTACCCTGTTTCACTGAGAACTCCACAAAAGCACAAAGCAGTAGACACTGAAGGCCAGACAGACCTCCTTTTGGCAGTAATGCTGATTCAAGTCACTTTAAAATTGAAGCTGAGCTATAGCATAGCCATGATATATGCTTACAAATCCAGAAGGAATTATCATAATAACTTACCTACTAGAACATATTCCCAAAAAGAAAGTTCACATGTTCTGCTGAAGCAGCCTCCTATAATAACTTCTTTCATTGATTGTCTGGCCTTCCAGTTTTAAAAAAAAAAAAAAAAAAAAAAAAAAAAGTGCTGGCTCTTTGCCATTTCCAAGCACTGGACCTTGCAATAAATTTGCTGGACTGAAGGTTCTGTCCTTCAAGTAAAATTTTAGCAAGTCACCCTCCAATCTTTCCTTTATCCTCTTAGTCCTCTCACTGTAGGGCTTATTTTCCAATTTATCATCAGTGTTATTACTTTTCCCTAATTTTCTCCATTTTAACAAAATCATTCCTCAGTTGCAGAAGCCAGAATGGAAAATATTATTGTGACAGTGCTTGCTCCAGAGCCCAGCTATTAAGATAAAATGTCCTCTTGTTCTCTTAAGGGGATATTTTACCCTTATCATTACATTAAGGTAAAACATCTACCAAATAGCCATGATGATGCTCAATTATTTTTCACAATAAGTGTTTTAAGAGAAGTCAATATTAAGAGAAGTCTCTTATTATGGCTTTGCTTGTTCATTCCTTGACATAAGAGCTTTACATATGATTTATTGAAACAATAGTAATTCTTTTTCTATCTTAATAGAATAAGGCAGACTAAGGAAATGGCCTATCACTCATGTGCCTCAAGGTGTTCCAATAACCATCCATCCTGCAGTCCTGCCAGTTTAAGAACATAGAACTGTTCATCTAGAATCAGACACTTCAAAGAATGGTGCAGCTGGTGGGAGTGAAGTAATCTTTTTCATTATTTCTGCTTATCTCTAAAGCTTAGAGCCCTCAGATACCTTTTCTACATTTACTACACATCTCATATAAAACAATGACAGGTATTTTTCTGTCTCTACATATTTGCACCAAAGTTCTCAGTCTCAAAACTTGATCCAGTGTCATTCCATTCCTTTCAGTCAGTCTGTGTGCAGTAAATTCCCCAGTTTACTACCATTTTGTGTATGAAAGCATTTACTCCCATGGTTTTTTCCATTTCCTATTGTTCCATTTCACTGACTTGCTCTTGTACTAAGAGACAGACAGGTCCTGCTTCTCTAGATTTCCTGTTGTCATATGGGAGCTCTTCAACACAGCTCTGCTAACATTAACAGCCTCTGCTTCCACTTATGTGACTGTTGACAAGACATGTAGTGTCACTGCCTTTTATGCAGATGGCCAGTGGAATCATATAATAAGACTTTTTCAAATGGTCTAAAGATACAAAGGAGTGTTTTTATAATACTGAAAATCACTGACCTCACAAATATTTCAAACATGTCAACTTTCACTATTTTTAGCCTTTTCTGACTGAAATCATTGTGAATTTTGCTCACGGAAGCAGACACGGCGTTAGTTTCTACAACCAACTAAGCTTTGATGTATTGAGTTCTGTACAGTTTTAAATATCTGAAGCAATTTATAGCAAAGCTTACAAAATTGCAATGAGTAGAAAGCTAGTGTAACTTACCAAACAGGCGCTGATGGAAGAGAAATTTCCCAGCTATCAGTCCTGTGAGGATGGCAAGCAGCCACAGAAGCACCTTCAAAAATATCCAGCCTCCTCCTTCCGGGTATTTATTTGTTACAAAGGAGAAACAATTACCAACAACAATAACATTGGCTTCTGTCTGGCTGTGAGATACTGGGTCCTCAGCAAATATTAAGAAATTAAAGAAGATCACTAAGTAAGCCACAACTAAGCGAGACCATGGGTGCTGGAAGTAGTAGCGGAAGTCTTTACCCATCCTCAGATACTGCAGGACTGCTCTTCACCTGTATGTAAAGACATAAATGCACAATGTTTTAGACACATAGGATTCTCAGAACTAAGGAGATACCTGCACATTACAAAATTCACCATAACTGTGTCATTAGTCATTCTTAACACTTCTGACTTGACTAACAGTGAAAGTTTCAATCAAAAGATACTGTCAGATCCAGGTACAGAAAAACAGAAGTTTCTGGGCATTCCAATATAAAAACAACAAACAAATGAATATACACTACAGCACAGCATTTTTAGTCTCAGACATTTCTATATTATCTCTTTAAAAGTACAACTCCATATGCAGCATGAAAATACAGCATGTAAGAACATGACCAGCTACTCAGAGTGTCTTCCCATCCACATTCCAAAAAATTACAACACACGTTTCACAAATATTCAGGCTAAGCCTAAGCTGAATCTTTCTCATTATAGGAGATGCATGGAACAAGCCTGAAGTCCAGGGAACTCTTCTACCGCCTCATCTCTTGGAAGTTTACAAGCGTATACTCCAGCATTAGAAACCTGTGTTTATATGAAGGAGTAACATGATGGAAAAACTGCTAGTCAATCCTTGCAGCTCAGACAGGCCTGTGGAAATCTTTTCATTGACTTCAGGGAGTACACCTATAATTAAGCATATTTTCAAAACCAGAAAATAAGGGTGCCCTGAGCACATGAACGTAAAACCTGCATTTTGAAACTTGCCTACTTATGGAATACAGCTACATAAAAATGCAACTGAGCATGGTTAACATTTCAGTTGTTGGCCATTTCATTTATTTTTTCTTTTATTCACAACAAATTAGTTGTTTCATCCTGTTGAACCAATTTGTATGCACAATAATACAAGGCCTTTGTATTGTGGAACACCACAGTTATTCAAGGAACACAGAGTGTAGGAAGAAAACAGGAAAAAAAAAAAAAAAAGTATCTAATAATATTGCTTGCTTATTACAACCAGATCACTGAAATATACAGTGTACATAGCTGAACAGTACACATTTTTACAAATGTCATATGCCTCCCCCCCAAAAAAAAAAAAAACCAAAATACCCAACCATCAGCAAAATACTTTTAAAAAACCCCAACCCAATTGGACAACTCTTCTTGGACATCTGACTAAGTATCACTTTGCAAACTTAGAAAAGGTTTGAATTACAATGTCTCTCTTTAGGTAGTCCTTTCAAAATTATTTAGCTCTATAACCCGATCCGTAAAATTATGACAAATTCTGTACCCATTAAACCAATAAGACCATTAAACCGTTATAGTTAAAAGGTCAGCACAAGGAAGAGTTAGCCCTTTGAAAACTTGATGAATAAAGTGATTTAAAGCAATGGCCGTTGGTCCAGTAGCCTCAGAAGACACCACTCCGGGCAGACTAAGCTGCTTCTAGAGCCATAAGGATGCCCAAAGCAATATTTTATGCTCTTCTCTCTTCCTGATAACAGGAAGAAAAAGTTTTGCTATTTCCTTATGTGTACGAACCATCTTAAAGCCCGAGAGGGGCTGCAGATAATTCTGTGCCCTGACATTTTTGGCAGCAGGGGGATACCCGAGAGTTAAGACACCCAACTGAAGACGCAGCTTCCGAGGAAGTGTTAAATAGCTAAGGAGCCGGTAATTGCAGGAATAGTGGTGCTAAATCGCTAATAAAAAGCGCGCTCTTTACTCTCTCAACGCCAAAGCCGAGGGCACCTAGAAAGCAGCTCTCCAGGCGCCCATCGCAACCTGTTATATTGACCCATTTCTCCCGGCGCAGCCACGGGGACCCGCGGCCGCCGCTCCGCCGGGGCACCGGAACCCGGGCCCCCGCAGCACC